>CAWUFW010011293.1:600000-626140 GCA_963921515.1 Calotriton arnoldi
CTCTCTGTCCTTCCATTCCACATTATAAACAATGATACTGTTAGTGGACACTAACATACTGCTCTACCTAAGCATGGGTTATTGATCTAAATGTCATATATAAGTTTTGAGGCAAGCTGGTAAGAGTCAATCTGGCCTAATTGTTAAGGTTGTCAGACTCTTACTCTGAAGATTAGGTGTTTGATACTCTGGACTTTCAATGCCAGGCTGTACTCAGTTAAAAGTATAGGCAATATTAATTTGTTTAATAAGGATAGTAAAATATTTTTTCTTTTCATCTTGTTTGAATATATCTCTTTGAAGAACTTATTACCCCACTGAAAAAAATGGACTCTCTATCATTCCCTCTCTCTGTCCTTCCATTCCACATTATAAACAATGGTCCTGTTAGTGGTACACTAACAGACTGCTCTACCTAGGTCGTGGTTATTGATCCAAATGTCATATATAAGTTTTGAGGCAAGCTGGCAAAGAGTCACTCTGTCCTAATGGTTAATGTCTTAGATCTCTTACTCTGAAGATTATGTGTTTAATCATCTGGTCTTTCAATGGCAGTGTGTACTCAGTTAAAAGTGTAGGCAATGTTAAATGTCTTTAATAAGATTGGAAAATATTTTTTCTTTTCATCTTGTTTGAATATATCTCTTTTGAAAAACTTCTTACCACTCTGAAAAAAATCTACTCTCTATCATTCCCTCTCTCTGTCCTTCCATTCCACATTATAAACAATGATACTGTTAGTGGACACTAACATACTGCTCTACCTAAGCATGGGTTATTGATCTAAATGTCATATATAAGTTTTGAGGCAAGCTGGTAGAGGGTCACTCTGTCTAATTGTTAAGGTCTGTAGACTCTTACTCGTGAAGATTAGGTGTTCAATACTTGGACTCTCAATGGCCAGGCTGTACTCAGTTAAAAGTATAGGCAATATTAATTTGTTTAATAAGGTTGTAAAATATTTATTCTTTTCATCTTGTTTCAATATATCTCTTTTGAAGAACGTATTACCCCAGTGAAAAAAATGGACTCTCTATCATTCCCTCTCTTAGTCCTTCCATTCCACACTATAAACAATAGTACTGTTAGTGAATACACTAACATACTGCTCTACCTAGAGTCTTGGGTTATTGATCCGCATGTCGTATATTAGTTTTGAGTCAAGCTAGTTAAAGGGTCACTCTGGCCTAATGGTTAAGGTCTGAGACTTTTACTCTGAATGCTTGCTGTTCATCCCTGTTCTTTCAATGGGACTGTGTGCTCAGTTAAAAGTCTAGGCAATGTAAATTTCTTTAATAGGGTTAGAAAATATTTTTTCTTTTCATCTTGTTTGAATATATCTCTTTTGAAGAACTTCTTACCCCTGTGAAAGAAAACTCTACTCTCTATCATTCCCTCTCTCTGTCCTTCCATTCCACATTATAAACAATGGTCCTGTTAGTGGATACTAACATACTGCTCTACCTCAGCGTGCGAGTTATTGATCTGAATGTCATATATAAGTTTTGAGTCTAACTTGGTAAAGAGTCACTCTGGCCTAATGGTTAAGGTCTGAGACTCTTACTCTGAAGATTAGGTGTTCAATCCCTGGTCTTTCAATGGCATTGTGTGCTCTGTTAAAAGTGTAGACAATGTTTATTCCTTTATTATGGTTGGAAAATATTTTTTCTTTTCATCTTGTTTGAATATATCTCTTTTGAAGAACTTATTACTCCAGTGAAAACAATGGACTCTCTATCGTTCCCTCTCTTAGTCCTTCCATTCCACATTATAAACAATGGTCCTGTTAGTGGTCACTATCATATTGCTCTACCTAGGCGTGGGTTATTGATCTACATGTCATATATTAGTTTTGAGTCAAACTTGTAAAGAGTCACTCTGTCCTAATGGTTAAGGTCTTAGACTCTTACTCTGAAGGGTAGGTGTACAATCCCTGGTATTTCAATGGGACTGTGGGTACTCAGTTAAAAGTGTAGGCAATGTTAATTTCTTTAATAAGATTGGAAAATATTTTTTCTTTTCATCTTGTTTGAATATATCTCTTTTGAAGAACTTATTACCCCAGTGAAAAAAATCTGACTCTCTATCATTCCTCTCTCTGTCCTTCCATTCCACACTATAAGCAATGAGTACTGTTGGTGGACACTATCATATTGCTCTACCTAAGCGTGGGTTATTGATCTGCATGCCATATATTAGTTTTGAGGCAAGTTGGTAGAGGGTCAATCTGGCCTCATGGTTAAGGTCTGTAGACTCTTACTCTGAAGATTAGGTGTTCAATGCCTGGTCTTTCAATGGACCAGGCTGTACTCAGTTAAAAGTGTAGGCAATTTTAATTTGTTTAATAATGTTGGAAAATATTTTTTCTTTTCATCTTGTTTAAATATATCTCTTTTGAAGAACTTATTACCCCACTGAAAGAAAATCTACTCTCTATCATTCCCTCTCTCTGTCCTTCCATTCCACATTATAAACAATGGTCCTGTTAGTGGACACTAACAGACTGCTCTACCTAGCGTGCGAGTTATTGATCTGAATGTCATATATAAGTTTTGAGTGCAAATTGGCAAAGAGTCACTCTGTCCTAATGGTTAAGGTCTTAGTACTCTTACTCTGAAGATTATGTGTTCAACACCTGGTCTTTCAATGGCAGGGTGTACTCAGTTAAAAGTGTAGGCAATGTTAATTTATTTAATAAGGATTGGAAAATATTTTTTTCTTTTCATCTTGTTTGAATATATCTCTTTTGAAGAACTTCTTACCCCTCTGAAAAAAACTCTACTCTCTATCATTCCCTCTCTGTGTCCTTCCATTCCACATTATAAACAATGAGTACTGTTGGTGATACACTAACATACTGCTCTACCTAGGTCTGGGTTATTGATCTAAATGTCGTATATAAGTTTTGAGGCAGGCTGGTAGAGGTCACTCTGGCCTAATGGTTAAGGTTGTAGACTCTTACTCTGAAAATTAGGTGTTCAATACCATGGTCTTTCAATGCCGGACTGTGTGCTCAGTCATAAAGTGTAGCAATGATTAATTTCTTTAATAAGGATGTAGAACATATTTATTCTTTTCATCTTGTTTCGAATATATCTCTTTTGAAGAACGTATTACCCCAGTGAAAACAAATGGACTCTCTATCATTCCCTCTCTCAGGCCTTCCATTCCACACTATAAACAATAGTACTGTTGGAGGACACTAACATATTTCTGTACCTAGGTCGTGGTTTTTGATCCGCATGCCGTATATTAGTTTTGAGGTCAAACTTGTAAAGGGTCACTCTGGCCTAATGGTTAAGGTCTGTAGACTCTTACTATGAAGGTTAGGTGTTCAATCCACTGGTATTTCAGCTGGGACTGTGTGCTCAGTCAAAAATGTAGGCAATGTTAATTTCTTTAATAAGGTTAGAAAATATTTTTTCTTTTCATCTTGTTTGAATATATCTCTTTTGAAGAACTTCTTACCCCTCTGAAAAAAATCTACTCTCTATCATTCCCTCTCTGTCCTTCCATTCCACATTATAAACAATGGTACTGTTAGTGGAAACTAACATACTGCTCTACCTAAGCGTGGGTTATTGATCTAAATGTCATATCTAAGTTTTGAGGCAAGATGGTAAAGAGTCAATCAGGCCTAATGGTTAAGGTCTTTGACTCTTACTCTGAAGATTAGGTGTTTGATTCCTGGGCTTTCATTGGGATTGTGTGCTCTGTCAAAAATGTAGGCAATGGTAATTTCTTTAATAAGGTTAGAAATTATTTTTTCTTTTCATCTTGTTTGAATATATCTCTTTTGAAGAACTTCTTACACCTCTGAATAAAATTCTACTCTCTATCATTCCCTCTCTCTGTCCTTCCATTCCACATTATAAACAATGGTCCTGTTGGTGGACACTAACATACTGCTCTACCTACGTGCAAGTTTTTGATCTGAATGTCATATATAAGTTTTGAGTGAAGTTGGTAAAGACGCACTGTGGCCTAATGGTTAAGGTCTTAGACTTTTACTCTGAAGGTTAGGTGTTCAATCCCTGGTCTTTCAATTGGACTGTGTGCTTAGTTAAAAGTGTAGGCAATGTTAATTTCTTTAATAAGGTTAGAAAGTATTTTTTCTTTTCATCTTGTTTGAATATATCTCTTTTGAAGAACTTCTTACCCCTCTGAAAAAATCCTCTGCTCTCTATCATTCCCTCTCTCTGTCCTTCCATTCCACATTATAAACAATGGTACTGTTGGAGGACACTATCATACTGCTCTACTTAGGCGTGGGTTATTGATCTGAATGTCATATATTAGTTTTGAGGTCACGTTGGTAAAGGGTCACTGCTAGTCTAATGGTTAAGGTCTTAGTCTCTTACTCTGAAGATTATGTGTTCAATACCTGGTTTTTCAATGGCAGGGTATACTCAGTTAAAAGTGTAGGCAATGTTAATTTCTTAAATAAGGATGGAAAATATTTTTTCATTCATCTTGTTTGAATATATCTCTTTTGAAGAACTTCTTACCGTTCTAAAAAAACCTCTACTCTCTATCAGTCCCTCTCTGTGTCCTTCCATTCCACATTATAAACAATAGTACTGTTGGAATACACTAACATATTTCTCTACCTAGGTTTTTGATCCGCATGTCGTATATTAGTTTGGAGGTAGGTTGGTAAAGGGTCAATCTGGCCTAATGGTTAAGGGCTCAGACTCTTACTCTGAAGATTAGGTATTCAATCCATCGTCTATCAGTGGGAATGTGTGCTCAGTCAAAAATATAGGCAATGTTAATTTCTTTAATAAGGTTAGAAAATATTTTTTCTTTTCATCTTGTTTGAATATATCTCTTTTGAAGAACTTCTTACCCCTCTGAAAAAAACCTCTACTCTCTATCATTCCCTCTCTCTGTCCTTCCATTCCACATTATAAACAATGGTACTGTTGGAATACACTATCATATTGCTCTACCTAGGCGTGGGTTTTTGATCTGTATGTCATATATTAGTTTTGAGTCAGACTGGTAAAGGGTCACTCTTACCTAATGGTTAAGGTCTTAGACTCTTACTCTGAAGGTTAGTTGTTCAATCCCTGGTTTTTCAATGGGGCTGTGTGCTCCGTTAAAAGTGTAGGCAATGTTAATTTCTTTAATAAGGTTGGAAAATATCTTTTATTTTCATCTTGTTTGAATATATCTCTTTTGAAGAACTTCTTACCCCTCTGAAAAAAAATCTACTCTCTATCATTCCCTCTCTCTGTCCTTCCATTCCACATTATAAACAATGGTACTGTTAGCGGACACTAACATACTGCTCTACCTAAGCGTGGGTTATTGATCTAAATGTCATATATAAGTTTTGAGTCAAACTTGTAAAGAGTCACTCTTGCCAAATGGTTAAGGTCTCAGACTCTTACTCTGAAAAGTAAGTGTTTGATCCCTGGTCTTTCAATGGCACTGTGTGATCAGTTAAAAGTGTAGGCAATGTTAATTTCTTTAATAAGGTTAGAAAATATTTTTTCTTTTCATCTTGTTTGAATATTTCTCTTTAAAAGAACTTCTTACCCCTCTGAAAGAAAATCTACTCTCTATCATTACCACTCTCTGTACTTCCATTCCACATTATAAACAATGGTACTGTTAGTGGACACTAACATGCTGCTCTACCTCAGCGAGGGTTATTGGTCTAAATGTCATATATAAGTTTTGAGGCAAGTTGGTAATGAGTCACTCTTGCCTAATGGTTAAGGTCTTAGACTCTTATTCTGAATGTTGTGTGTTCAATTTCTGGTCTTTCAATGGGATTGTATGCTCAGTTAAAAGTCTAGCCAATGTTAATTTCTTTAATAGGGTTAGAAAATATTTTTTCATTTCATCTTGTTTGAATATATCTCTTTTGAAGAACTTCTTACCCCTGTGAAAAAAACTCTACTCTCTATCATTCCCTCTCTCTGTCCTTCCATTCGACATTATAAACAATGGTCCTGTTGGTGGACACTAACACACTGCTCTACCTACGTGCGAGTTTTTGATCTAAATGTCATATATAAGTTTTGAGTTAAATTGGAAAAGAGTCACTCTGGCGTAATGGTTAAGGTCTCAGACTCTTATTCTGAAGGTTAGGTGTTCAATCTCTGTTATTTCAATGGGAATGTGTGCACAGTTAAAAAAGTAGGCAATGTTAATTTCGTTAATAAGGTTGGAAAATATTTTTTCTTTTCATCTTGTTTGAATATATCTCTTTTGAAGAACTTATTACCCCAGTAAAAAAAATGGACTCTCTATCGTTCCCTCTCTCAGTCCTTCCATTCCACACTATAAACAATAGTACTGTTGGTGGACACTATCATATTGCTTTACCAAGGCGTGGGTTTTTGATCTGCATGCCATATATTATTTTTGAGTCAAACTGATAAAGGGTCACTCTTGCCTAATGGTTAAGGTCTTAGACTTACTCTGAAGGTTAGGTGTTCAATCCCTGGTCTTTCAATGGGACTGTGTGCTCAGTTAAAAGTATAGGCAATGTTAAATTCTTTAGTAAGATTGGAAAATATTTTTTCTTTTCATCTTGTTTGAATATATCTCTTTTGAAGAGCTTCTTACCCCTCTGAAAAAAAATCTACTCTCTATCATTCCCTCTCTGTCCTTCCATTCCACATTATAAACAATGGTACTGTTAGTGGAAACTAACATACTGCTCTACCTAAGCGTGGGTTATTGATCTAAATGTCATACATAAGTTTTGAGGCAAGCTGCTAAAGAGTCACTCTGGCCTAATGGTTAAGGTCTTAGACTCTTACTCTGAAGGTTAGGTGTTCAATCCCTGTTCTTTCATTAGGACTGTGTGCTCAGTTAAAAGTGTAGGCAATGTTAATTTCTTTAATAAGGTTAGAAAATATTTTTTCTTTTCATCTTGTTTGAATATATCTCTTTTGAAGAACTTCTTACCCGTCTGAAAGAAAATCTACTCTCTTTCATTCCCTCTCTCTGTCCTTCCATTCCACATTATAAACAATGGTACTGTTAGTGGACACTAACAGACTGCTCTACTTAAGCGTGGGTTATTGATCTAAATGTCATATATAGGTTTTGAGGCAAGTTGGTAAGGAGACACCCTGGCCTAATGTTTAAGGTCTTAGTCTCTAACTCTGAAGATTTTGTGTTCAATACCTGGTCTTTCAATGGCAGGGTATACTCAGTTAAAAGTGTAGGCAATGTTAATTTCTTTAAAAAGGATGGAAAATATTTTTTCTCTTCATCTTGTTTGAATATATCTCCTTTGAAGAAATTCTTACCCCTCTAAAAAAAACTCTACTCTCTATCATTCCCTCTCTGTGTCCTTCCATTCCACATTATAAACAATAGTACTGTTGGAATACACTAACATATTTCTTTACCTAGGTCTTGGTTTTTGATCCGCATGTCGTATATTAGTTTTGAGGGAAGCTGGTAAAGGGTCACTCTGGCCTAATGGTTAAGGTCTGAGACTTTTACTCTGAATTTTAGGTATTCAATCAATGGTCTTTCAATGGGACTGTGTGCTCAGTCAAAAATATAGGCAATGTTAATTTCTTTAATAAGGTTAGAAAATAATTTTTCTTTTCATCTTGTTTGAATATATCTCTTTTGAAGAGCTTCTTACCCCTCTGAAAAAAAATCTACTCTCTATCACTCCCTCTCTCTGTCCTTCCATTCCACATTATAAACAATGGTACTGTTAGTGGAAACTAACATACTGCTCTACCTAAGCGTGGGTTATTGATCTAAATGTCATATATAAGTTTTGAGTCAAACTGGTAAAAAATCACTCTGGCCTAATGGTTAAGGTCTCAGACTCTTACTCTGAAAATTAGGTGTTTGATCCCTCGTCTTTCAGTGGCACTGTGTGATCAGTTAAAAGTGTAGGCAATGTTAATTTCTTTAATAAGGTTGGAAAATATTTTTTCTTTTCATCTTGTTTGAATATATCTCTTTTGATGAACTTCTTACCACTCTGAAAAAAACTTCTACTCTCTATCATTCCCTCTCTCTGTCCTTCCATTCCACATTATAAACAATGATACTGTTGGAATACACTATCATATTGTTCTACCTAGGTTTTGGTTTTTGATCCGCATGTCATATATTAGTTTTGAGGCAGGCTGCTAAAGAGTCACTCTGCCTTAATGGTTAAGGTCTTAGACTCTTACTCTGCAGTTTAGGTGTTCAGTCCTGGTCTTTCAATGGGACTGTGTGCTCAGTTAAAAGTGGAGGCAATGTTAAAGTCTTTAATAGGGTTGGAAAATATTTTTTCTTTTCATCTTGTTTGAATATATCTCTTTTGAAGAACTTCTTACCCCTCTGAAAAAAAATCTACTCTCTATCATTCCCTCTCTCTGTCCTTCCATTCCATATTATAAACAATGGTACTGTTAGTGGACACTAACATACTGCGCTACCTAAGCGTGGGTTATTGATCTAAATGTCATATATAAGTTTTGAGTCAACCTGGTAAAGAGTCACTCTGGCCTAATGGTTAAGGTCTTAGACTCTCTTACTCTGAAGATTAGGTGTTCTATACCTGGGATTTCAATGGCAGGGTGTACTCATCTAAAAGTATAGGCAATGTTAATTTGTTTAATAAGGATGTAAAAAAAAATAATCTTTGAATATATCTCTTTTGAAGAACTTCTTACCCCTCTGAAAAGAACTTCTACTCTCTATCATTCCCTCTCTGTGTCCTTCCATTCCACATTATAAACAATGGTACTGTTAGTGGACACTAACATACTGCTCTACCTAAGCTTGGGTTATTGATCTAAATGTCATATATAAGTTTTGAGTCAAGCTGGTAAAGAGTCAATGTGTCCTAATGGTTAAGGTCTTAGACTCTTACTCTGAAGATAAGGTGTTTGATTCCTTGTATTTCTATGTCACTGTGTGCTCAGTTAAAAGTGTCTGCAATGTTTATTTCTTTAATAAGGTTAGAAAATATTTTTTCTTTTCATCTTGTTTGAATATATCTCTTTTGAAGAACTTCTTACCCCTGTGAAAAAACTCTACTCTCTATCATTCCCTCTCTCTGTCTTTCCATTCCACATTATAAACAATGGTCCTCTTGGTGGACACTACCTATGTGCGAGTTTTTGATCTGAATGTCATATATAAGTTTTGAGTCAAGCTTTTAAGAGTTACTCTGGCCTAATGGTTAAGGTCTTTGACTCTTAATCTGAATTTTAGGTGTTCAATACCTGGTCTTTTAATGGCAGGGTGTACTCAGTAAAAAGAGTAGGCAATGTTAATTTCTTTAATAGGGATGGAAAATATTTTTTCTTTTTATCTTGTTTGAATATATCTCTTTTGAAGAACTTCTTACCCCTCTGAAAAAAACCTCTACTGTATCATTCCCTCTCTCTGTCCTTCCATTCCACATTATAAACAATAGTACTGTTGGAATACACCAACATATTGCTCTACCTGGGTCTTGGTTTTTGATCCGCATGTCATATATGAGTTTTGAGTTTAACTGGTAAAGAGGCAATGTGGCCTAATGGTTAAAGTCTTAGACTATTATTCTGAAGATTAAGTGTTCAATCCCTGGTCTTGCAATGGCATTGTGTGCTCCGTTAAAAGTGTAGGCAATGTATATTTCTTTAATAAAGTTGGAAAATATTTTTTCTTTTCATCTTGTTTGAATATATCTCTTTTGAAGAACTTATTACCCCAGTGAAAAAAATTGACTATCGTTCCCTCACTCAGTCCTTCCCTTCCACACTATAAACAATAGTACTGTTGGTGGACACTATCATATTGCTCTACCTAGGCGTGGGTTTTTGATCTGAATGCCATATATTAGTTTTGAGGCACACTGGTAAAGGGTCACTCTTGCCTAATGGTTAAGGTCTTAGACTCTTACTCTGTGGGTTAGGTTTTCAATCCCTGGTGTTTCAGTGGGACTGTGTGCTCAGTTAAAAGTATAGGCAATGTTAATTTCTTTAATAAGGTTGGAAAATATTTTTTCTTTTCATCTTGTTTGAATATATCTCTTTTGAAGAACTTCTTACCCTTCTGAAAAAAAATCTACTCTCTATCATTCCCTCTCTCTGTCCTTCCATTCCACATTATAAACAATGGTCCTGTTGGTGGACACTAACATACTGCTCTACCTACGCGTGAGTTTTTGATCTGAATGTCATATATAAATTTTGAGTCAAGCTGGTAAAGAGTCACTCTGGCCTAATTGTTAAGGTCTTAGACTCTTACTCTGAAGATTAGGTGTTTAATCCCTGGTCTTTCAATGGGACTGTGTGCTCAGTCAAAAATGTAGGCATAGTCAATTTTTTTTAAAAGGTTAGAAAATATTTTTTCTTTTCATCTTGTTTGAATATATCTCTTTTGAAGAACTTCTTACCCCTGTGAAAAAAACTCTACTCTCTATCATTCCCTCTCTCTGTCCTTCCATTCCACATTATAAACAATGGTACTGTTGGAATACACTAACATATTGCTCTACCTAGGGCTTGGTTTTTGACCCGAATGTCATATATTAGTTTTGTGGGAGGCTGGTAAAGAGTCACTCTGGCCTAATGGTTAAGGTCTGAGACTCTTACCCAGAAGATTAGGAGTTCAATCCCTGGTCTTTCAATGGCGTTGTGTGCGCTGTTAAAAGTGTAAGCAATGTCTATTTCTTTAATAAGGTTGGAAAATATTTTTTCTTTTCATCTTTTTTGAATATATCTCTTTTGAAGAACTTATTATCCCAGTGAAAAAAATTGACTCTCTATCGTTCCCTCACTCAGTCCTTCCCTTCCACACTATAAACAATAGTACTGTTGGTGGACACTATCATATTGCTCTACCTAGGCGTGGGTTTTTGATCTGCATACCATATATTAGTTTTGAGCAAAACCAAAGGGGATGATGGACGGAGTGTTGAACATTGCAAGCACTCACCCCCAGTCAACTGATCTGGGTTTAATCCATCATCATTCTTTAGCTCACTCCGCCATCCCAGTTCAGACATGACCATATGCAAATCAGTCTGAACCTGTGCCTCATGGGAACTGTCCAGCCCGAACTGCCAAACCATGTCTTCCCTGGACCGGAAACAAGCATCCTGGGACCGGTTTCAGGTTCATAACCCTCATCAGCCAGGCTATCTTGAATCCAGTGGCAAAGTGAGCAAGGGACCCACGTCTGGGCATACCCTGCCAACTTAGGGCGAACATAGCAAAACCAAAGGGGATGATGGACGGAGTGTTGAACATTGCAAGCACTCACCCCCAGTCAACTGATCTGGGTTTAATCCATCATCATTCTTTAGCTAACTTCGCCACCCCAGTTCAGACATGACCATATGCAAATCAGTCTGACCCTGTGCCTCATGGGAACAGTCCAGCCCAAACTGCCAAGCCATGTCTTCCGTGGACCGGAAACAAGCATCCTGGGACCGGTTTCGGGTTCATAACCCTCATCAGCCAGGCTATCTTGAATCCAGTGGCAAAGTGATCAAGGGACCCACGTCTGGGCATACCCTGCCAACTTAGGGCGAACATAGCATAACCAAAGGGGATGATGGACGGAGTGTTGAACATTGCAAGCACTCACCCCCAGTCAACTGATCTGGGTTTAATCCTTCATCATTCTTTAGCTCACTCCGCCACCCCAGTTCAGACATGACCATTTGCAAATCAGTCTGACCCTGTGCCTCATGGGAACAGTCCAGCCCGAACTGCCAAGCGATGTCTTCCCTGGACCGGAAACAAGCATCCTGGGACCGGTTTCGGTTTCATAACCCTCTTCAGCCAGGCTATCTTGAATCCAGTGGCAAAGTGAGCAAGGGACCCACGTCTGGGCATACCCTGCCAACTTAGGGCGAACATAGCAAATCTAAGGGGGAGAATGTTTGCATTGTCAGCATTCCGTCCATCATTTGTTTGCTGTAACACTTTTCGCCCTAAGTGGGATGGGTATGCCCAGACGTGGGTCCCTTGCTCACTGTGCCAGTGGATTCAAGCTAGCCTGGCTGAAGAAGGGTGACATACCCTGAAACCGGTCGCAGGATGCTTGTTTCTGGTCCAGGGAGGACCTGGCCTGGCAGTTCGGTCTGGACTGTTCCCATGGGGCACAGGGTCAAGACTGATTTGCATATGGCTGGGTCTAAACTGGGGTGGCGTAGTGGGCAAAAGAACAATGGATTTAACCCAGATCTTTTGACTGGGGGAGAATGTTTGCATTGTCAGCATTCCGTCCATCATTTGTTTGCTGTAACACTTTTCGCCCTAAGTGGGATGGGTATGCCCAGACGTGGGTCCCTTGCTCACAATGCCACTGGATTTAACCTAGCCTGGCTGAAGAAGGGTGACATACCCTGAAACCGGTCCCAGGATGCTTGTTTCCGGTCCAGGGATGACCTGGCCTGGCAGTTCGGTCTGGACTGTACCCATGGGGCACAGGGTCAAAACTGATTTGCATATGGCTGGGTCTAAACTGGGATGGCGTAGTGGGCAAAAGAACGATGTATTTAACCCAGATTTTTTGACTGGGGGAGAATGTTTGCATTGTCAGCATTCCGTCCATCATTTGTTTGCTGTAACACTTTTCACCCTAAGTGGGATGGGTATGCCCAGACGTGGGTCCCTTGCTCACTGTGCCACTGGATTCAAGCTAGCCTGGCTGAAGAAGACTGACATACCCTGAAACCGGTCCCAGGATGCTTGTTTCCGGTCCAGGGAGGACCTGGCCTGGCCTGGCAGTTCGGTATGGACTGTTCCCATGGGGCACAGGGTCAAGACTGATTTGCATATGGCTGGGTCTAAACTGGGGTGGCGTAGTGGCCAAAAGAACGATGGATTTAACCCAGATCTTTTGACTGGGGGAGAATGTTTGCATTGTCAGCATTCTGTCCATCATTTGTTTGCTGTAACACTTTTCGCCCTAAGTGGGATGGGTATGCCCAGACGTGGGTCCCTTGCTCACTGTGCCACTGGATTCAAGCTAGCCTGGCTGAAGAAGGGTGACATACCCTGAAACCGGTCCCAGGATGCTTGTTTCCGGTCCAGGGAGGACCTGTCCTGGCAGTTCGGTCTGGACTGTTCCCATGGGGCACAGGGTCAAGACTGATTTGCATATGGCTGGGTCTAAACTGGGATGGCGTAGTGGGCAAAAGAACGATGGATTTAACCCAGATCTTTTGACTGGGGGAGAATGTTTGCATTGTCAGCATTCCGTCCATCATTTGTTTGCTGTAACACTTTTCGCCCTAAGTGGGATGGGTATGCCCAGACGTGGGTCCCTTGCTCACTGTGCCACTGGATTTAAGCTAGCCTGGCTGAAGAAGGGTGACATACCCTGAAACCGGTCCCAGGATGCTTGTTTCCGGTCCAGGGACGACCTGGCCTGGCAGTTCGGTCTGGACTGTACCCATGGGGCACAGGGTCTAAACTGATTTGCATATGGCTGGGTCTAAACTGGGGTGGCGTAGTGGGCAAAAGAACGATGGATTTAACCCAGATCTTTTGACTGGGGGAGAATGTTTGCATTGTCAGCATTCCGTCCATCATTTGTTTGCTGTAACACTTTTCGCCCTAAGTGGGATGGGTATGCCCAGACGTGGGTCCCTTGCTCACTGTGCCACTGGATTCAAGCTAGCCTGGCTGAAGAAGACTGACATACCCTGAAACCGGTCCCAGGATGCTTGTTTCCGGTCCAGGGAGGACCTGGCCTGGCCTGGCAGTTCGGTATGGACTGTTCCCATGGGGCACAGGGTCAAGACTAATTTGCATATGGCTGGGTCTAAATTAGGGTGGCGTAGTGGGCAAAAGAACGATGGATTTAACCCAGATCTTTTAACTGGGGAAGAATGTTTGCATTGTCAGCATTCCGTCCATCATTTGTTTGCTGTAACACTTTTCGCCCTAAGTTGGATGGGTATGCCCAGACGTGGGTCCCTTTCTCACTGTGCCACTGGATTCAAGCTAGCCTGGCTGAAGAAGGGTGACATACCCTGAAACCGGTCCCAGGATGCTTGTTTCCGGTCCAGGGAGGACCTGGCCTGGCAGTTAGTTCTGGACTGTTCGCATGGGGCACAGGGTCAAGACTGATTTGCATATGTCTGGGTCTAAACTGGGATGGCGTAGTGGGCAAAAGAACAATGGATTTAACCCAGATCTTTTGACTGGGGGAGAATGTTTGCATTGTCAGCATTCCGTCCATCATTTGTTTGCTGTAACACTTTTTGCCCTAAGTGGGATGGGTATGCCCAGACGTGGGTCCCTTGCTCACTGTGCCACTGGATTCAAGCTAGCCTGGCTGAAGAAGGGTGACATACCCTGAAACCGGTCCCAGGATGCTTGATTCCGGTCCAGGGAGGACCTGGCCTGGCAGTTCGGTCTGGACGGTTCCCATGGGGCACAGGGTCAAGACTGATTTGCATATGGCTGGGTCTAAACTGGGGTGGCGTAGTGGGCAAAAGAATGATGGATTTAACCCAGATCTTTTGACTGGGGGTAAATGTTTGCATTGTCAGCATTCCGTCCATTATTTGTTTGCTGTAACACTTTTCACCCTAAGTGGGATGGGTATGCCCAGACGTGGGTCCCTTGCTCACTGTGCCACTGGATTCAAGCTAGCCTGGCTGAAGAAGGGTGACATACCCTGAAACCGGTCCCAGGATGCTTGTTTCCGGTCCAGGGAGGACCTGGCCTGGCAGTTCGGTCTGGACTGTTCCCATGGGGCACAGAGTCAAGACTCATTTGCATATGGCTGGGTCTAAACTGGGGTGGCGTAGTGGGCAAAAGAACGATGGATTTAACCCAGATCTTTTGACTGGGGGAGAATGTTTGCATTGTCACGATTCCGTCCATCATTTGTTTGCTGTAACACTTTTCGCCCTAAGTGGGATGGGTATGCCCAGACGTGGGTCCCTTGCTCACTGTGCCACTGGATTCAAGCTAGCCTGGCTGAAGAAGGGTGACATACCCTGAAAACGGTCCCAGGATGCTTGTTTCCGGTCCAGGGAGGACCTGGCATGGCAGTTCGGTCTGGACTGTTCTCATGGGGCATAGGGTCAAGACTGATTTGCATATGGCTGGGTCTAAACTGGGTTGGCTTAGTGGGCAAAAGAACGATGGATTTAACCCAGATATTTTGACTGGGGGAGAATGCTTGCATTGTCAGCATTCCGTCCATCATTTGTTTGCTGTAACACTTTTTGCCCTAAGTGGGATGGGAATGCCCAGACGTGGGTCCCTTGCTCACTGTGCCACTGGATTCAAGCTAGCCTGGCTGAAGAAGGGTGACATACCCTGAAACCAGTCCCAGGATGCTTGTTTCCGGTCCAGGGAGGACCTGGCCTTGCAGTTCGGTCTGGACTGTTCCCATGGGACACAGGGTCAAGACTGATTTGCATATGGCTGGGTCTAAACTAGGGTGGCGTAGTGGGCAAAAGAACGATGGATTTAACCCAGATCTTTTGACTGGGGAAGAATGTTTGCATTGTCAGCATTCCGTCCATCATTTGTTTGCTGTAACACTTTTCGCCCTAAGTGGGATGGGTATGCCCAGACGTGGGTCCCTTTCTCACTGTGCCACTGGATTCAAGCTAGCCTGGCTGAAGAAGGGTGACATACCCTGAAACCGGTCCCAGGATGCTTGTTTCCGGTCCAGGGAGGACCTGGCCTGGCAGTTAGGTCTGGACTGTTCGCATGGGGCACAGGGTCAAGACTGATTTGCATATGTCTGGGTCTAAACTGGGATGGCGTAGTGGGCAAAAGAACAATGGATTTAACCCAGATCTTTTGACTGGGGGAGAATGTTTGCATTGTCAGCATTCCGTCCATCATTTGTTTGCTGTAACACTTTTCGCCCTAAGTGGGATGGGTATGCCCAGACGTGGGTCCCTTGCTCACTGTGCCACTGGATTCAAGCTAGCCTGGCTGAAGAAGGGTGACATACCCTGAAACCGGTCCCAGGATGCTTGTTTCCGGTCCAGGGAGGACCTGGCCTGGCAGTTCGGTCTGGACTGTTCCCATGGGGCACAGGGTCAAGACTGATTTGCATATGGCTGGGTCTAAACTGGGGTGGCGTAGTGGGCAAAAGAACGATGGATTTAACCCAGATCTTTTGACTGGGGGAGAATGTTTGCATTGTCAGCATTCCGTCCATCATTTGTTTGCTGTAATACTTTTCGCCCTAAGTGGGATGGGTATGCCCAGACGTGGGTCCCTTGCTCACTGTACCACTGGATTCAAGCTAGCCTGGCTGAAGAAGGGTGACATACCCTGAAACCGGTCCCAGGATGCTTGTTTCCGGTCCAGGGAGGACCTGGCCTGGCAGTTCGGTCTGGACTGTTCCCATGGGGCACAGGGTCAAGACTGATTTGCATATGGCTGGGTCTAAACTGGGGTGGCGTAGTGGCCAAAAGAACGATGGATTTAACTCAGATCTTTTGACTGGGGGAGAATGTTTGCATTGTCAGCATTCTGTCCATCATTTGTTTGCTGTAACACTTTTTGCTCTAAGTGGGATGGGTATGCCCAGACGTGGGTCCCTTGCTCACTGTGCCACTGGATTCAAGCTAGCCTGGCTGAAGAAGGGTGACATACCGTGAAACCGGTCCCAGGATGCTTGATTCCGGTCCAGGGAGGACCTGGCCTGGCAGTTCGGTCTGGACTGTTCCCATGGGGCACAGGGTCAAGACTGATTTGCATGTGTCTGGGTCTAAACTGGGGTGGCGTAGTGGGCAAAAGAACGATGGATTTAACCCAGATCTTTTGACTGGGGGAAAATGTTTGCATTGTCAGCATTCCGTCCATTATTTGTTTGCTGTAACACTTTTCACCCTAAGTGGGATGGGTATGCCCAGACGTGGGTCCCTTGCTCACTGTGCCACTGGATTCAAGCTAGCCTGGCTGAAGAAGACTGACATACCCTGAAACCGGTCCCAGGATGCTTGTTTCCGGTCCAGGGAGGACCTGGCCTGGCCTGGCAGTTCGGTATGGACTGTTCCCATGGGGCACAGGGTCAAGACTGATTTGCATATGGCTGGGTCTAAATTAGGGTGGCGTAGTGGGCAAAAGAACGATGGATTTAACCCAGATCTTTTGACTGGGGAAGAATGTTTGCATTGTCAGCATTCCGTCCATCATTTGTTTGCTGTAACACTTTTCGCCCTACGTTGGATGGGTATGCCCAGACGTGGGTCCCTTTCTCACTGTGTCATGGATTCAAGCTAGCCTGGCTGAAGAAGGGTGACATACCCTGAAACCGGTCCCAGGATGCTTGTTTCCGGTCCAGGGAGGACCTGGCCTGGCAGTCAGTTCTGGACTGTTCGCATGGGTCACAGGGTCACAACTGATTTGCATATGTCTGGGTCTAAACTGGGATGGCGTAGTGGGCAAAAGAACAATGGATTTAACCCAGATCTTTTGACTGGGGGAGAATGTTTGCATTGTCAGCATTCCGTCCATCATTTGTTTGCTGTAACACTTTTTGCCCTAAGTGGGATGGGTATGCCCAGACGTGGGTCCCTTGCTCACTGTGCCACTGGATTCAAGCTAGCCTGGCTGAAGAAGGGTGACATACCCTGAAACCGGTCCCAGGATGCTTGTTTCCGGTCCAGGGAGGACCTGGCCTGGCAGTTCGGTCTGGACTGTTCCCATGGGGCACAGGGTCAAGACTGATTTGCATATGGCTGGGTCTAAACTGGGGTGGCGTAGTGGGCAAAAGAACGATGGATTTAACCCAGATCTTTTGACTGGGGGAGAATGTTTGCATTGTCACGATTCCGTCCATCATTTGTTTGCTGTAACACTTTTTGCCCTAAGTGGGATCGGTATGCCCAGACGTGGGTCCCTTGCTCACTGTGCCACTGGATTCAAACTAGCCTGGCTGAAGAAGGGTGACATACCCTGAAAACGGTCCCAGGATGCTTGTTTCCGGTCCAGGGAGGACCTGGCATGGCAGTTCGGTCTGGACTGTTCTCATGGGGCATAGGGTCAAGACTGATTTGCATATGGCTGGGTCTAAACTGGGTTGGCTTAGTGGGCAAAAGAACGATGGATTTAACCCAGATATTTTGACTGGGGGAGAATGCTTGCATTGTCAGCATTCCGTCCATCATTTGTTTGCTGTAACACTTTTTGCCCTAAGTGGGATGGGAATGCCCAGACGTGGGTCCCTTGCTCACTGTGCCACTGGATTCAAGCTAGCCTGGCTGAAGAAGGGTGACATACCCTGAAACCAGTCCCAGGATGCTTGTTTCCGGTCCAGGGAGGACCTGGCCTTGCAGTTCGGTCTGGACTGTTCCCATGGGGCACAGGGTCAAGACTGATTTGCATATGGCTGGGTCTAAACTAGGGTGGCGTAGTGGGCAAAAGAACGATGGATTTAACCCAGATCTTTTGACTGGGGAAGAATGTTTGCATTGTCAGCATTCCGTCCATCATTTGTTTGCTGTAACACTTTTCGCCCTAAGTGGGATGGGTATGCCCAGACGTGGGTCCCTTGCTCACTGTGCCACTGGATTCAAGCTAGCCTGGCTGAAGAAGGGTGACATACCCTGAAACCGGTCCCAGGATGCTTGTTTCCGGTCCAGGGAGGACCTGGCCTGGCAGTTCGGTCTGGACTGTTCCCATGGGGCACAGGGTCAAGACTGATTTGCATATGTCTGGGTCTAAACTGGGGTGGCGTAGTGGGCAAAAGAACGATGGATTTAACCCAGATCTTTTGACTGGGGGAAAATGTTTGCATTGTCAGCATTCCGTCCATTATTTGTTTGCTGTAACACTTTTCACCCTAAGTGGGATGGGTATGCCCAGACGTGGGTCCCTTGCTCACTGTGCCACTGGATTCAAGCTAGCCTGGCTGAAGAAGGGTGACATACCCTGAAACCGGTCCCAGGATGCTTGTTTCCGGTCCAGGGAGGACCTGGCCTGGCAGTTCGGTCTGGACTGTTCCCATGGGGCACAGGGTCAAGACTGATTTGCATATGGCTGGGTCTAAACTGGGGTGGCGTAGTGGGCAAAAGAACGATGGATTTAACCCAGATCTTTTGACTGGGGGAGAATGTTTGCATTGTCAGCATTCCGTCCATCATTTGTTTGCTGTAACACTTTTCGCCCTAAGTGGGATGGGTATGCCCAGACGTGGGTCCCTTGCTCACTGTGCCACTGGATTCAAGCTAGCCTGGCTGAAGAAGGGTGACATACCCTGAAACCGGTCCCAGGATGCTTGTTTCCGGTCCAGGGAGGACCTGGCCTGGCAGTTCGGTCTGGACTGTTCCCATGGGGCACAGGGTCAAGACTGATTTGCATATGGCTGGGTCTAAACTGGGGTGGCGTAGTGGGCAAAAGAACGATGGATTTAACCCAGATCTTTTGACTGGGGGAGAATGTTTGCATTGTCAGCATTCCGTCCATCATTTGTTTGCTGTAACACTTTTCGCCCTAAGTGGGATGGGTATGCCCAGACGTGGGTCCCTTGCTCACTGTGCCACTGGATTCAAGCTAGCCTGGCTGAAGAAGGGTGACATACCCTGAAACCGGTCCCAGGATGCTTGTTTCCGGTCCAGGGAGGACCTGGCCTGGCAGTTCGGTCTGGACTGTTCCCATGGGGCACAGGGTCAAGACTGATTTGCATATGGCTGGGTCTAAACTGGGGTGGCGTAGTGGGCAAAAGAACGATGGATTTAACCCAGATCTTTTGACTGGGGGAGAATGTTTGCATTGTCAGCATTCCGTCCATCATTTGTTTGCTGTAACACTTTTCGCCCTAAGTGGGATGGGTATGCCCAGACGTGGGTCCCTTGCTCACTGTGCCACTGGATTCAAGCTAGCCTGGCTGAAGAAGGGTGACATACCCTGAAACCGGTCCCAGGATGCTTGTTTCCGGTCCAGGGAGGACCTGGCCTGGCAGTTCGGTCTGGACTGTTCCCATGGGGCACAGGGTCAAGACTGATTTGCATATGGCTGGGTCTAAACTGGGGTGGCGTAGTGGGCAAAAGAACGATGGATTTAACCCAGATCTTTTGACTGGGGGAGAATGTTTGCATTGTCAGCATTCCGTCCATCATTTGTTTGCTGTAACACTTTTCGCCCTAAGTGGGATGGGTATGCCCAGACGTGGTTCCCTTGCTCACTGTGCCACTGGATTCAAGCTAGCCTGGCTGAAGAAGGGTGACATACCCTGAAACCGGTCCCAGGATGCTTGTTTCCGGTCCAGGGAGGACCTGGCCTGGCAGTTCGGTCTGGACTGTTCCCATGGGGCACAGGGTCAAGACTCATTTGCATATGTCTGGGTCTAAACTGGGGTGGCGTAGTGGGCAAAAGAACGATGGATTTAACCGAGATCTTTTGACTGGGGGAGAATGTTTGCATTGTCAGCATTCCGTCCATCATTTGTTTGCTGTAACACTTTTCGCCCTAAGTGGGATGGGTATGCCCAGACGTGGGTCCCTTGCTCACTGTGCCACTGGATTCAAGCTAGCCTGGCTGAAGAAGGGTGACATACCCTGAAACCGGTCCCAGGATGCTTGTTTCCGGTCCAGGGAGGACCTGGCCTGGCCAGTTCGGTCTGGACTGTTCCCATGGGGCACAGGGTCAAGACTGATTTGCATATGGCTGGGTCTAAACTGGGGTGGCGTAGTGGGCAAAAGAACGATGGATTTAACCCAGATCTTTTGACTGGGGAAGAATGTTTGCATTGTCAGCATTCCGTCCATCATTTGTTTGCTGTAACACTTTTCGCCCTAAGTGGGATGGGTATGACCAGACGTGGGTCCCTTGCTCACTGTGCCACTGGATTCAAGCTAGCCTGGCTGAAGAAGGGTGACATACCCTGAAACCGGTCCCAGGATGCTTGTTTCCGGTCAAGGGAGGACCTGGCCTGGCAGTTCGGTCTGGACTGTTCCCATGGGGCACAGGGTCAAGACTGATTTGCATATGGCTGGGTCTAAACTGGGATGGCGTAGTGGGCAAAAGAACGATGGATTTAACCCAGATCTTTTGACTGGGGGAGAATGTTTGCATTGTCAGCATTCCGTCCATCATTAGTTTGCTGTAACACTTTTTGCACTAAGTGGGATGGGTATGCCCAGACGTGGGTCCCTTGCTCACTGTGCCACTGGATTCAAGCTAGCCTGGCTGAAGAAGGGTGACATACCCTGAAACCGGTCCCAGGATGCTTGTTTCCGGTCCAGGGAGGACCTGGCCTGGCAGTTCGGTCTGGACTGTTCCCATGGGGCACAGGGTCAAGACTGATTTGCATATGGCTGGGTCTAAACTGGGGTGGCGTAGTGGGCAAAAGAACGATGGATTTAACCCAGATCTTTTGACTGGGGGAGAATGTTTGCATTGTCACGATTCCGTCCATCATTTGTTTGCTGTAACACTTTTCGCCCTAAGTGGGATGGGTATGCCCAGACGTGGGTCCCTTGCTCACTGTGCCACTGGATTCAAGCTAGCCTGGCTGAAGAAGGGTGACATACCCTGAAAACGGTCCCAGGATGCTTGTTTCCGGTCCAGGGAGGACCTGGCATGGCAGTTCGGTCTGGACTGTTCTTATGGGGCATAGGGTCAAGACTGATTTGCATATGGCTGGGTCTAAACTGGGTTGGCTTAGTGGGCAAAAGAACGATGGATTTAACCCAGATATTTTGACTGGGGGAGAATGCTTGCATTGTCAGCATTCCGTCCATCATTTGTTTGCTGTAACACTTTTTGCCCTAAGTGGGATGGGAATGCCCAGACGTGGGTCCCTTGCTCACTGTGCCACTGGATTCAAGCTAGCCTGGCTGAAGAAGGGTGACATACCCTGAAACCAGTCCCAGGATGCTTGTTTCCGGTCCAGGGAGGACCTGGCCTTGCAGTTCGGTCTGGACTGTTCCCATGGGGCACAGGGTCAAGACTGATTTGCATATGGCTGGGTCTAAACTAGGGTGGCGTAGTGGGCAAAAGAACGATGGATTTAACCCAGATCTTTTGACTGGGGAAGAATGTTTGCATTGTCAGCATTCCGTCCATCATTTGTTTGCTGTAACACTTTTCGCCCTAAGTGGGATGGGTATGCCCAGACGTGGGTCCCTTGCTCACTGTGCCACTGGATTCAAGCTAGCCTGGCTGAAGAAGGGTGACATACCCTGAAACCGGTCCCAGGATGCTTGATTCCGGTCCAGGGAGGACCTGGCCTGGCAGTTCGGTCTGGACTGTTCCCATGGGGCACAGGGTCAAGACTGATTTGCATATGTCTGGGTCTAAACTGGGGTGGCGTAGTGGGCAAAAGAACGATGGATTTAACCCAGATCTTTTGACTGGGGGAAAATGTTTGCATTGTCAGCATTCCGTCCATTATTTGTTTGCTGTAACACTTTTCACCCTAAGTGGGATGGGTATGCCCAGACGTGGGTCCCTTGCTCACTGTGCCACTGGATTCAAGCTAGCCTGGCTGAAGAAGACTGACATACCCTGAAACCGGTCCCAGGATGCTTGTTTCCGGTCCAGGGAGGACCTGGCCTGGCAGTTCGGTATGGACTGCTCCCATGGGGCACAGGGTCAAGACTGATTTGCATATGGCTGGGTCTAAACTGGGGTGGCGTAGTGGCCAAAAGAACGATGGATTTAACCCAGATCTTTTGACTGGGGGAGAATGTTTGCATTGTCAGCATTCTGTCCATCATTTGTTTGCTGTAACACTTTTCGCCCTAAGTGGGATGGGTATGCCCAGACGTGGGTCCCTTGCTCACTGTGCCACTGGATTCAAGCTAGCCTGGCTGAAGAAGGGTGACATACCCTGAAACCGGTCCCAGGATGCTTGTTTCCGGTCCAGGGAGGACCTGGCCTGGCAGTTCGGTCTGGACTGTTCCCATGGGGCACAGGGTCAAGACTGATTTGCATATGGCTGGGTCTAAACTGGGGTGGCGTAGTGGGCAAAAGAACGATGGATTTAACCCAGATCTTTTGACTGGGGGAGAATGTTTGCATTGTCAGCATTCCGTCCATCATTTGTTTGCTGTAACACTTTTCGCCCTAAGTGGGATGGGTATGCCCAGACGTGGGTCCCTTGCTCACTGTGCCACTGGATTTAAGCTAGCCTGGCTGAAGAAGGGTGACATACCCTGAAACCGGTCCCAGGATGCTTGTTTCCGGTCCAGGGACGACCTGGCCTGGCAGTTCGGTCTGGACTGTACCCATGGGGCACAGGGTCTAAACTGATTTGCATATGGCTGGGTCTAAACTGGGGTGGCGTAGTGGGCAAAAGAACGATGGATTTAACCCAGATCTTTTGACTGGGGGAGAATGTTTGCATTGTCAGCATTCCGTCCATCATTTGTTTGCTGTAACACTTTTCGCCCTAAGTGGGATGGGTATGCCCAGACGTGGGTCCCTTGCTCACTGTGCCACTGGATTCAAGCTAGCCTGGCTGAAGAAGACTGACATACCCTGAAACCGGTCCCAGGATGCTTGTTTCCGGTCCAGGGAGGACCTGGCCTGGCCTGGCAGTTCGGTATGGACTGTTCCCATGGGGCACAGGGTCAAGACTGATTTGCATATGGCTGGGTCTAAATTAGGGTGGCGTAGTGGGCAAAAGAACGATGGATTTAACCCAGATCTTTTGACTGGGGAAGAATGTTTGCATTGTCAGCATTCCGTCCATCATTTGTTTGCTGTAACACTTTTCGCCCTACGTTGGATGGGTATGCCCAGACGTGGGTCCCTTTCTCACTGTGTCACTGGATTCAAGCTAGCCTGGCTGAAGAAGGGTGACATACCCTGAAACCGGTCCCAGGATGCTTGTTTCCGGTCCAGGGAGGACCTGGCCTGGCAGTTAGTTCTGGACTGTTCGCATGGGTCACAGGGTCACGACTGATTTGCATATGTCTGGGTCTAAACTGGGATGGCGTAGTGGGCAAAAGAACAATGGATTTAACCCAGATCTTTTGACTGGGGGAGAATGTTTGCATTGTCAGCATTCCGTCCATCATTTGTTTGCTGTAACACTTTTTGCCCTAAGTGGGATGGGTATGCCCAGACGTGGGTCCCTTGCTCACTGTGCCACTGGATTCAAGCTAGCCTGGCTGAAGAAGGGTGACATACCCTGAAACCGGTCCCAGGATGCTTGTTTCCGGTCCAGGGAGGACCTGGCCTGGCAGTTCGGTCTGGACTGTTCCCATGGGGCACAGGGTCAAGACTGATTTGCATATGGCTGGGTCTAAACTGGGGTGGCGTAGTGGGCAAAAGAACGATGGATTTAACCCAGATCTTTTGAGTGGGGGAGAATGTTTGCATTGTCACTCAGCATTCCGTCCATCATTTGTTTGCTGTAACACTTTTTGCCCTAAGTGGGATCGGTATGCCCAGACGTGGGTCCCTTGCTCACTGTGCCACTGGATTCAAGCTAGCCTGGCTGAAGAAGGGTGACATACCCTGAAAACGGTCCCAGGATGCTTGTTTCCGGTCCAGGGAGGACCTGGCATGGCAGTTCGGTCTGGACTGTTCTCATGGGGCATAGGGTCAAGACTGATTTGCATATGGTTGGGTCTAAACTGGGTTGGCTTAGTGGGCAAAAGAACGATGGATTTAACCCAGATATTTTGACTGGGGGAGAATGCTTGCATTGTCAGCATTCCGTCCATCATTTGTTTGCTATAACACTTTTTGCCCTAAGTGGGATGGGAATGCCCAGACGTGGGTCCCTTGCTCACTGTGCCACTGGATTCAAGCTAGCCTGGCTGAAGAAGGGTGACATACCCTGAAACCAGTCCCAGGATGCTTGTTTCCGGTCCAAGGAGGACCTGGCCTTGCAGTTCGGTCTGGACTGTTCCCATGGGGCACAGGGTCAAGACTGATTTGCATATGGCTGGGTCTAAACTAGGGTGGCGTAGTGGGCAAAAGAACGATGGATTTAACCCAGATCTTTTGACTGGGGAAGAATGTTTGCATTGTCAGCATTCCGTCCATCATTTGTTTGCTGTAACACTTTTCGCCCTAAGTGGGATGGGTATGCCCAGACGTGGGTCCCTTGCTCACTGTGCCACTGGATTCAAGCTAGCCTGGCTGAAGAAGGGTGACATACCCTGAAACCGGTCCCAGGATGCTTGTTTCCGGTCAAGGGAGAACCTGGCCTGGCAGTTCGGTCTGGACTGTTCCCATGGGGCACAGGGTCAAGACTGATTTGCATATGGCTGGGTCTAAACTGGGGTGGCGTAGTGGGCAAAAGAACGATGGATTTAACCCAGATCTTTTGACTGGGGGAGAATGTTTGCATTGTCAGCATTCCGTCCATCATTTGTTTGCTGTAACACTTTTCGCCCTAAGTGGGATGGGTATGCCCAGACGTGGGTCCCTTGCTCACTGTGCCACTGGATTCAAGCTAGCCTGGCTGAAGAAGGGTGACATACCCTGAAACCGGTCCCAGGATGCTTGTTTCCGGTCCAGGGAGGACCTGGCCTGGCAGTTCGGTCTGGACTGTTCCCATGGGGCACAGGGTCAAGACTGATTTGCATATGGCTGGGTCTAAACTGGGGTGGCGTAGTGGGCAAAAGAACGATGGATTTAACCGAGATCTTTTGACTGGTGGAGAATGTTTGCATTGTCAGCATTCTGTCCATCATTTGTTTGCTGTAACACTTTTCGCCCTAAGTGGGATGGGTATGCCCAGACGTGGTTCCCTTGCTCACTGTGCCACTGGATTCAAGCTAGCCTGGCTGAAGAAGGGTGACATACCCTGAAACCGGTCCCAGGATGCTTGTTTCCGGTCCAGGGAGGACCTGGCCTGGCAGTTCGGTCTGGACTGTTCCCATGGGGCACAGGGTCAAGACTGATTTGCATATGGCTGGGTCTAAACTGGGGTGGCGTAGTGGGCAAAAGAACGATGGATTTAACCCAGATCTTTTGACTGGGGGAGAATGTTTGCATTGTCAGCATTCCGTCCATCATTTGTTTGCTGTAACACTTTTCGCCCTAAGTGGGATGGGTATGCCCAGACGTGGGTCCCTTGCTCACTGTGCCACTGGATTCAAGCTAGCCTGGCTGAAGAAGGGTGACATACCCTGAAACCGGTCCCAGGATGCTTGTTTCCGGTCCAGGGAGGACCTGGCCTCCTGGCAGTTCGGTCTGGACTGTTCCCATGGGGCACAGGGTCAAGACTGATTTGCATATGGCTGGGTCTAAACTGGGGTGGCGTAGTG